>JALPQD010000399.1:0-27573 GCA_023101885.1 Typhlomys cinereus
GCAGCTGTAAGCTAATCATGCGGAGGTCTGTGAAGGTCTTCCAAGGTCTTCCCCCCTGCTGGGATGATCAAAGGAACACACCCCTTTCATTTGCAGGAACAGATTCTAACCCTCCACAGAGATGAGGTCCCCAATTCCCACCAACCCGTGTTCATGAAAGAACGTGGAGATGAGCTCACCATTGAAAATAAACTGAGAAAGGTCTCAAGCGTGAGAACGGCTACAAGATCGACGGGGCTGGGCGCTGTATGAACAGTCCAATGAGATGTAGAGGACCAAAAGCTCCAATCGAGTTTGCAAGAAATGGACTGAAGCAATGAGGAAAAGCCACTTTTCCCAGGCGTGCCCAACCCTATAAATGCCCGTGAACCTGCCAGGCCTCCCTGGCTTCCTCGCCCATCATGGATTCCATGCCTGGAGTCCATGAGTTCCTCTCAGCTCTCTTGCTCTTCATGGATTCCGTGTCCATGAGTCCCATCCTTTCTCTCCTCTAATGAAATCTGCCTCAATCCTCTACAAGTGTTTTGGTTTCCATTTCCTACTCCTGAACACAAGATGTGGACATACAAAAACAGCACAACATATCGAGGGATGTGGGCAGTGGGGAGCTGGGGCTGCCGGGGCAGCTGCACTGGGTGGGTTGAGTTAAGTTCTGGACGATGGGAGAACCTCAAGGGCTACTTCCCTTGGGATGGACAGAACCCGCTGCAGGGCAGAGCCAGAGATCACAGGTGGACTCCTCCCTGGGATCCTTCTGGAACGCAGCAGCTTGGTGACACGGTCAGCCATGTTCTCCCTCTGGAGTGCCCTTATACACATACATTGCTGGCTCTGGGTTACGGGACTCTGCACAGGCAAATCTCAACTGAGTTACTGAAACAGTACTTCAGATGGAGTTGAGACAGCATTGGGGGGACTGAGAGCCAGGCAGGGAGGCTCTGGGAGCTGGATGCATGGTCCCCCACTTCTCTCCTTGCTCTTGCTCTGAGTCTCCTGACATTTCTCACCACCTCTGAGGGTGAGAAACACGTATGTCCTCTGCTGGTCACCCTCTTCCTGTTCATGGGACAGGTCATGCGTCACCGATTTTGACAAGTTCAAGGGTGGCCATGAAGTTCAGGCCTGACATCTCAGTGCTAGCAGACTGAGGCAGGAGGATGGCAGGTTCAACGCAGGACCCTGCAGTCTACGCAGTGAGACCCCATCTCCCTTGAAAGAAAACTATTAAGACAATACACATGGTACAAGCTGATTTATTCACAGATGTGTGGCAGTGCTTCTGGTGGAATGACAAAGGTGAAGGAAGCCCCGGTCCTTAGTTCCAACCCTTTGTCCGCAGTAGTCCTCCCCAAGCTCCCACATCTTAGAAACAAAAAAACAAGTGACTTTCAGGGAACAGAACTAGAATGAGCTTCACAGTCAACATCTCAAACTCAGTAAGAGACCACAGTAAAAGTCAGTGTTTCTGGGGTCTCTGATAGTGCACAGTCTCCGGGACACTTAGACCTGGCCACTGTCCACCTTTAGAATCATTGGTCTGTCTATGTGGCCAAGTTTGAGTCTGAAGGTCGGAGCCTGTGAGCTGAGCATCTCCAACTGGTTTTCGGATGTGCGACCCGATCTTCCAGCCAGGCCTTCCCAGTTCAGTGTTTCACCAGGAGCCCATGGGACCTTGGGGTTCTGGTCTCCAGTCTGTCTCCATCTTGAATCTGAGGAGTGTAACTAGGGCTTCCCCAATGCTACACCCCAGGGGTCCAATCAGGTCTGGATCCAGCAGATGGCAGCGAAGAAGTTCCTGCAGCCACCTGCCACCGAAGGAGTCAGAGGAACACGAAGTGGCTCAAGCTCTGGTGCCGGCTCAGGCGAAGGCACCTTGCAGCCAGGAGCAGGAGGTCAGTGATGAGCACCTGGAAGGCGCAGGAGCCCCAGGCCAGCGCCAGGCTGAGCAGAGCGCCCAGGGCGGCGGTCAGGAGCAGCACGTCTGGCGGGGCCCTGTCTCCAGGAATCCAGCAGAAGCGCAGGCGGGGCCGCTGCAGAGAAGAGCTGAGGGCAGCAGGGTCGGTGGAGCAGGCGCTGAGAAGCGAAGTGTGCGGAGGCCCTGGCAGGAGGTGGCAGGCGTTGGACGTGACCTGGAGAATTTGGAGCACTCGTGGAGGTAGGCAGTGGACGTTTTCAAAGAGGTTTCAAGGTTTTGCTTTTACCAATCATCATCGATGAAGACGAAAACCTTTACTGGTAGAAACTATGTTCCGACGTGGTTCTGGGGCACTGCTCTGGAAAAATCTGCTCCAGGAATGGGGTGGCCCAACACGAGAAACCCCCAAGGTCCAAAGTGCGTGTGGAAGAGGAAGGCAGAGCTCAGGCGGAGCAGCCCCGGCAGCCACAGTGTGTGCACTCCGTGACTCGTCCACTTCCAGCTTGCTCTTGGGAACTCGGCAGATGCAGTGGTCCCAAAGTTGGTGTCCCGTTTCTGGATACAGCGCAGGCAGCACAGGTTCTCGTAACCCTGCTTCTTCCACTTGGCCATCAGGTTTTTGTCTGCGTAGCCTTCTTTGATGCAGTAGTCGAGAGCTCTCTGCTTATGGCTTTGCGCTTGTAAAAGAGCTCAAAGATATAGCGGGTTTTCTGATGGTGGATCCTGAAGATGGGCCACAGGGACTCCACTTTCCTCTTCCCTTCATGGGGTTCAGTCCCAGCTTCTCTCATCTTTCGATCCAACTCATCGAGTGTGGGTTCAATCAGCTCCCAGCCGTCTGGGGGTGCTTTCCGACCTCTTTTGACTTTAGGCATTTCCTCCGCAGCAGAACTGGTCAAAACCTTAGTTCTTTCCTAGCAGGTAACAGAAAAGTCTGGACTCTGCAACTACAGGCAGAGGCCGGGGCAGGAGATGGCGGCAGTCGGTCGTGACCTGGAGAGGTGTGGAGCACGAATGGAGGTAGGGAGCGGGGTGTTTTTAAGAGGCAGGCTAGGGTGATTTAGGTGGAGCACCGGATTGGGCAGGGATTGGGCGGGAGAGGATTTGGGTGGGTACAATCCCATTAGAGCCGGAAGGGTGGGATAGGATTAAGTGGGCTTATGGGAGGAGAATCTCCTCAGGGTGGGGATGAGGGGAGTAGGCTGCCGAGCTTAGTGTTAGGGAGGGAAGATTAGGTTTTGCACTGGGAGGATAGCGTGAGGTGGGAAGATTAGGGGGAGAGTGGGGAGAATAGTGCTAGTGCGTGCAGAACTTCTTCAGGGCGGGGATGAGCGTGTATAAGGTGCCGAATTTTACCCATTGGGGGTGAGGTGACAGGAGCCAGGTGCTCGGTGCTAAGGTCAGAGGGAGAGGAGTTAGGCAGCCGAACCGCACAGTTGGATTTGGAGCTGCCACAGACCCTTAGGCCCACCCCTCCTTATAGCGTGTGGTCAGCCACTCCTCAACACGTAAAACCCTGACCCAATGGGTGACATCTGTGCGTTGACCTGGCAGGAAGAAAGTCTCCCCTTACTTCATCCTACGAGAGACATAATGAGGCAGCTGTAAGCTAATCATGCGAGGTCTGCGAAGGTCTTCCAAGGTCTTCCCCTACTGGGATGATCAAAGGAACACACCCCTTTCATTTGCAGGAACAGATTCTAACCCTCCACAGAGGAGGTCCCCAATTCCCACCAACCCGTGTTCATGAAAGAACGTGGAGATGAGCTCACCATTGAAAATAAACTGAGAAAGGTCTCAAGCGTGAGAACGGCTACAAGATCGACGGGGCTGGGCGCTGCATGAACAGTCGAATGAGATGTAGAGACCAAAAGCTCCAATCGAGATTGCAAGAAATGGACTGAAGCAATGAGGAAAAGCCACTTTTCCCAGGCGTGCCCAACCCTATAAATGCCCGAACCTGCCAGGCCTCCCTGGCTTCCTCGCCCATCATGGCTTCCATGCCTGGAGTCCATGAGTTCCTTTCAGCTCTCTTGCTCTTCATGGATTCGTGTCCATGAGTCCCATCCTTTCTCTCCTCTAATGAAATCTGCCTCAATCCTCTACAAGTGTTTTGGTTTCCATTTCCTACTCCTGAACACAAGATGTGGACAACAAAAACAGCACAACATATCGAGGGATGTGGGCAGTGGGGAGCTGGGGCTGCCGGGGCAGCTGCAGCTGGGTGGGTTGAGTTAAGTTCTGGACGATGGGAGAACCTCAAGGGCTACTTCCCTTGGGATGGACAGAACCCCTGCAGGGCAGAGCCAGAGATCACAGGTGGACATCCTCCCTGGGATCCTTCTGGATCGCAGCAGCTTGGTGACACGGTCAGCCATGTTCTCCCTCTGGAGTGCCCTTATACACATATACATTGCTGGGCTCTGGGTTAGGGGACTCTGCACAGGCAAATCTCAACTGAGTTACTGAAACAGTACTTCAGATGGAGTTGAGACAGCATTGGGGGGACTGAGAGCCAGGCAGGGAGGCTCTGGGAGCTGGGTGCGTGGTCCCCCACTTCTCTCCTTGCTCTTGCTCTGAGTCTCCTGACATTTCCCGTCCTGTTCTCACCACCTCTGAAGGTGAGAAGCACGTGTGTCCTCTGCTGGTCACCCTCTTCCTGTTCATGGGACAGGTCTGCGTTACTGATTTTGACAAGTTCAAGGGTGGCCATGAAGTTCAGGCCTGACATCTCAGTGCTAGCAGACTGAGGCAGGAGGATGGCAGGTTCAACGGAGGACCCTGCAGTCTACGCAGTGAGACCCCCATCTCCCTTTGAAAGAAAACTATTAAGACAAATACACATGGTACAAGCTGATTTATTCACAGATGTGTGGCAGTGCTTCCGGTGGAATGACAAAGGTGGGAAGGAGAGCCCCGGTCCCTTAGTTGCAACCATTTCTCCGCAGCAGGACTCCCCCAAGCCGTACAAGCCCCCTGTGGCACCAGGCGTCTCCCACATCTTAGAAAGAACAAAAAAAACCTGATTTTCAGGGAAGAGAACTAGAACTGAGCTTCCACAGTGCAACTCTCAAACTCAGTAAGAGACCACAGTAAATGTCAGTGTTTCCTGGGGTCTCTGATAGTGCACAGTCTCCAGGACACTTAGACCTGGCCACTCTCCACCTTTAGAATCATTGGTCTGTCTATGTGGCCAAGTTTGAGTCTGAAGGTCGGAGCCTGTGAGCTGAGCTCCTCCAACTGGTTTTCGGCCATGTGCGACCCGATCTTCCAGCCAGGCCTTCCCAGTTCAGTGTTTTACCAGGAGCCCCTGGGACCTTGGGGTTCTGGTCTCCAGTCTGCCTCCATCTTGAATCTGAAGAGTGTAACTAGGGCTTCCCCCAATGCTACACCCCAGGGGTCCAATCAGGTCTGGATCCAGCAGATGGCAGCGAAGAAGTTCCTGCAGCCACCTGCCACCGAAGGATTCAGAGGAACACGAAGTGGCTCAAGCTCTGGTGCCGGCTCAGGCAAAGGCACCTTGCAGCCAGGAGCAGGAGGTCAGTGGTGAGCACCTCGAAGGTGCAGGAGCCCCAGCCTGCACGAGACATCAGCCAAAATTGAGCACACCACCTAGGATGTGCTCCAGGCCGTTTTGTCTGCCAAGACCAAGTATCAGTAGCTGAAGTAGACAATGACTTCTTCCAGGGTCAGGGCACCTGGGGAGAGAGGGACAGAGAGGCGGGTCAGCTGGTCACTGGTAGGTTGATACGGGGCTGCTCCCTCTCCTCTATGGATGACCTATATTCCGATCACTTTTTGCACACCAACCACTTTGCTCCCTGGGCAGGAGCTAAAGGTGGTCAATTCTATGGTCTGGGAAAGGAGAGTCAGGAGTCTTTCCCTCCAACCACAGTCCTCACCCCACAAGTCATTTCAGACAAACCACCAGCAGCCCCCAAACACTTGCCTATTCTGCAACACCCAGCACTGGTGTCTCCCACCCCAGTTTCCTTCCTGGTTCCCTCTACAACTTTCTGTGTTAGTGCCTACGTTTCTGCATCCCTACATGTTCCTGGGCTTTGCCTGCCAGGAGCCCAGAGTCTCCCTGTATCAGTGTTCTTGGAAGGCTAAAGACCAGCTTAGCAGAGTAGTGAGTCAGGTCAGTGAGTAAAGTTCTGCTCTCAAACCTGGAGACCTGAGCTGGATCTCAGAAGATTCACCTCTGAGCAAGAGTAGCAGCCAGCTAATAACACCAATAGCTCCTTTAACTGTTCCACCCAAATAGCAAAGGAAGGAACACTAATCAAATTTCTTCTATGAAGCAAGATATCGTGTTAATTCCAAAACCTAAAGAGATACAGTTAAAAGAAAACGGTAGGCCCATCTCCCTGAAGAACACAGATGCAAAGATCTCAACAAAGTCTTAGCAAATCGGATTCAAAAAACATATCAAAAGATCAGTCACAGGGATCAAGTAGAACTTTATCCCAGGGACACAAGGTTGGTCAACATATGCAAATCAATAAATGTAATTCACTATATAAACCAGTCCAACGTTCAAGACCACATGATACTCTCCATAGATGCAGAAAAAGCTTTTGACAAGATCCAACAGCTCTTTATGATCAAAACCCTAGCGAATGGTTGGAATGGAGAGGAACCTTTTATCAATATAAAGCTGCATACAACAAGCCACAGCAAGGATTATACTCAATGGGGAAAAACTTGAAGCATTCCCACTTCGATCAGGAACTAGACAAGGCTGCCCACTCTCACCACGTGTATTCAATATTGTACTTGAAGTCTTAGCTGAAGCCATAAGACAAGAAAGGGACATAAAAGGGATCAAATCGGCAAGGAAGAAGTCACGTTATCTCTATTTGCAGATGATATGATCCTATACCTAAGTGATCCCAAAAACTCCACCAGGAAGCTCCTGGAACTAATACAGAAATTCAGCAAGGTGGCAGAATACAAAATAAATGTACAAAAATCAGTGGTCTTCCTATAGGCCCAGAATGAAATAAGTGAAAAAGCCTGAGAGACTCAATCCCATTTACTATAGGCCCTGCAAAAATGAAATACCTTGGTATAAACCTAACCAAGGAGGTAAAAGACCTTTACAATGAAAACTTTAAATCCCTAGAAGAAAGAAATTGCAGAAGACACCAGAAGGTGGAAAGACCTCCCATGTTCCTGGATTGGCAGAATCAACATTGTAAAAATGATCATCCTAACAAGGCAATATACAAATTCAACACATACCAATTAAAATCCCAAAGCAATTCTTCAAAGAAGTTGACCAAACAATCTCAAAGTTCATATAGAGACACAAAACACCCAGGATAGCAAAGACAATCCTGAGTAACAAAAACACTGCTGGAGGTATTACCATACCAAACCTAAGTCTATACTACAAATCCATAGTTATAAGACAGCCTGGTACTGGCTCCAAAATAGACACAGAGATCAATGGATAAGGGTTGAAGATCCAGATATAAGCCCACAAAATTACAGCCATTTGATCTTTGACAAAGGGGCCCAAAAAACCAATAGAAAAAGAAACAGTATCTTCAACAAATGGTGCTGGCAAAACTGGATCTCCACATGCAGAAGATTAAACTGGACCCGTACTTGTCACCATGTACAAGACTTCATTCCAAATGGATTAAAAACCCTGATATAAGGCCAGAGACTATGAAAACCATAGTTGACAGGTTAGGGAATTCCCTCGAGCTGATTGGGCTAGGCCAACAGTTCCTAAACAGACCATCCAATGGCACAGTCACTGCTACCATCTCTCACCAGTTGGGATCTAGTGAAATTAAAGAGCTTCTGTTCAGATAAGGGGATTGTAACAGGAGCTCAAAGGCAACCCACAGATTGGTAGAAAATCTTCACTAACCACATATCTGATAGAGCCCTATTATCACAAAGAACTTTAGAAAACTAAACACCAAGGAAAACTAATAGCCCAATTAAAAATGGGCTCTGGAGCTTAATAGAAACGTTACCAGGGATGAAATTAAAATGTCCAACAAATATCTTAAAAAATGCTCCACATCCTTAGCCATCAGGGAAATGCAAATCAAAACTTCCCTGAGCTATCATCTCACCCTGTCAGGATGGCAAAAATCCACATACAAAGAACACTAAATGCCTGGAGAGGATGTGGAGAGAGGGGAACTCTCCTACAGTGCTGGTGGGAATGCAGGCTCATACAACCCACTCTGGCAAGCCTTCTGGAGATTCTTAAAGATGTAAAGATTGAAATGCCATTTGACCCTACTATTCCACTTTTTGGAATAAACCCACGATACAGCAAAAATCACCTCACTAGCCCAAGCACGACCATGTTCCTGCAGCACTGTTTGCAATAGCAAAGTCATGGAATCAACCCAAATGTCCAACAGTAGATGAGTGGATAAGGAAATTGTGGTACATCTATAATATGGAGTACTACTCAGCCATCAAAAATGATGAATTACTAGAATTTGCCGGGAAATGGATGTTATAAGAAACAATTATATTAAGTGAAGTATCCCAGACCCAGAAAATTAAGTGCCATATGTACTCCTTAATAGGTTGCTCCAAGTACCAAACCATACAGCCCACCTAGAGACACTCAAAGATAATCTCGTAATACCTACAGTAATTGCAAGGATTATGAACAGGAGGGATGGGGCAGGAAGGCCACACCAAAAACAAGGAGAGGAGAGTGGGGACCTTGTTACAGCAGAGAAAGAATAGGCCACCATCAGGACTGCAAGTAAGTAATGAGACAATCTGGGTGAGTTTCACAGACTTTCGTTCCTGATCATTTAAACTGAGGGGGTTATGATCTCACCAGAAGGGGAGGGCATATGGTCTGGCAGATAAAAAGCAACCATTTTGCAAATGGTGATTGACCCCAACCTCACTGTGGTTTTCCTACTTTTATTACATCTACCTTTGATATACTCTTATAACAAGACTCTGTTTAACAGCTTTTTATCTCTGGTAAGAGGGTGAAATACAATACCCATCAGGATGGAGTGAAGGGCATTGCAAGAGCAGCAAAAATGCAAAAGAAAATCAACAAACCACAATCCAGAACTTCAGAGACTCTATATCAACCACCTAGAAACTAGGCCAGCCTAATCTCTCACCATCCTGAAGCTCAGGGGACATTTTCGGAAGAGGGGGGCGGCCGATTGTCAGAGCAAAGGATGGGAGGAGCAATGAATATGTGAGATACTCCACACAATTTAAGGCTGAAGCAATCATAATTGGACTTTGCATGCTCTGCGCAATGTCCCACACACTACTGACCCCACAATGTCTAGCATTGCTTAAGGGACCAAAATCTTGGAGGCAAGGAATTGACAGCCATAGTATTGTTCCTATGCTTTAAGGGGAACACAGGAAAGGGTTCAGGGAAATGCCACTGGGTCCTTGTATGTCATCAGAGAGGAGGGCCCAGAGGAGAGTCTGGTATGCACATTAAAGGATTCTCCGGCGATTGGGGGGAGGCACTGGGGATGGGGAAGGAGGGGTTGGGGGGAGCAAGGGTAGGGGGGAGGAAGAGGAGGGAGGGAGGGAATCGGTTGTACCAATTAGTTTGTATGAGCAGAACTAATAATAAAACAATGTAAAAAAAAAAAACAAAAGAGAATGTCTGGACAAACAGCGAACAGCAGCCAGGCCTAGAGGGCCAAGCCCCAAAGGCCGAGGGGACAGCAACAACGCCACAGAAAAGGGAAAGCCCCAAGTCCATCAAAGAACAGAAGCAGCAGTGCAGCAACAAGAAGGGCACAACACTCCAAAAGGGCACGACATTCGCAGATCGGACCCCACAGCAAGTCCACAGGAAACAAGGGAAGAGAAAGTCCCTCCTCCTTGCACCTCCTAATATCTGGTCCACCACTGGAAAGTACCACCCACTGTGGGCTGGGTTCCCCACAGCAATCAATTAAATACTTGCAGACTTGTTCAGGGTCCACTCCAACTATTAACCCTGCACAGCTGCGCCCCAAACAGTCAAGTTGACACCAAAATGCAACCATAACTATCAGGAATCATCTTTCGCGATTCTATCTTTTCTTCTTTTTAAATTACTACTTTATTTTTCTAGTTTTCAGATGTATTACTTGTCCTCTGCTCTCTTCCATTTCCCCTCTTCCTCACCCTCCTCTTTCCCTTCATTGATCCATCCCACTCCCTCCAATCCTTTGCCTGTTGTTTCTATTGGTCCCAGGGTTCCCTCTTCTGCCTTTAAAAAAATATATTTAGTATAGGTCGGGGCCCGGGAGCCAGCAGTGCGAGCGCATCTTTCATGATGGCCCGCAGCATCGCCCGCGCAGCCACATGCCCAAGAGGAAGGTCAGCCCGGTGGATGTGCCAAGGAGGAGCCCAAGCTGCAGATGGCTTGGTTTCAGCCAAACCCGCTCCTGCCAAGGTGGAATCGAAGCCGAAAAAAGGCCGCGGGAAAGGATAAATCTTCAGAACAAAAAGTCAAGCAAAAGGGAAGCGAAGCAGCGAACGGGAAAGCAGGCTGAGGGGACCGACCCAGAAACTAAAAGACGGATCTGCCTGCAGAAAACAGAGAGACCAAAACCGAGGAGAGCACGGCCTCCGATGATGTGGACGAGAAAGAAACCAAGTCTGACTAATCCTGCGTTGTCCACAGTGGTCCCTGTCTCCCTTCTGTACAATCCAGAGGAATATTTTTATCGACTATTTTGTAAATGCGACTTTTTTAGTAGCTCTAGAAACATTTTTAACAAGGAGGGAATCCCATCTCATCCCATTTTTTAAGTGTGAATGGTTTTTTTTAAGAGGTGAAATCATTGGCTGGTTGTTTATTTTTTGGTAGAACCAGAAAATAGTGGGCACCGAATTGAGGCACCTGTGACTGTGTTGATGTCGGTGCAACATTCTGTAGTGGGTTAGTTTTCTATCCTGCAATATAAAATGTTCTGGGCGGCAGTGGGCGTCTCACTTGTGCAGTTGTGTCCTGGGTATTTTCATCTGTCTAGTCCCGTGTTTTCTAGTAGAGCTATATCTTAAAGAAACCACTCCTTGGGGGCCAGAGAGGTGGCTCAGGGGTTAAGTCTCTGCCTTGCAGGCAGAAGGTCCTGAGTTTGGATCCTAGACCCCACGTATAGATGCCAGGCAGACGTGGTGGGTGGCCTGCGTTCCTGGTCCTGGTAGGGAGGAGCCTGGAATCCCCAGGCAGAGTAAACGAGGAGCTTGGGGCATCCATGTGGTTCTGAATTCGTCCGTGATTCTACACACACCAACACATACATACACATGCCCACATACACATTCCCCGCATACGCATACACACACACAATTGAATAAATAATAAATAAATAAAAAAAGAAACCACTCCTGGCCGGCTGGTGGTCAGAACTGCCCTGTGTGACATCTCTCTGGTTGTGGTGCAGTTTTCCTAGTCATGTTGCTGACCTGCTATGAACAAGCCAACCTTTGAGTAGTATGTGTGATGAGGAGGGTGAATGGGCGGAGGGGACCATTGGCGCTTCATGGAAAATGGTCTCGAGGCAGAATCCGGACATCCTTGGAATAACTGTTTTGTGAAACACAATGTGTGGCTTTTTAGATTTTTCAGTACATGTGTTGAGTTGTGTACAAATTAAAATGTCTGTGGACTGATCCTCAACCAATAAATCTCAATTAAAAATAAAAAAATATTTATTTTGAGGATGAGAGAAGATAAGACCATGCCATGGTGTTCGTGTGGAAGCCACAGAACAACTTTCATAAGTCACCTTTCTTTTCATCAAATGAGCTTTAGCAATCAAATTCAGGTCCTCAGGTTTGTGCATAATTGCCTTTTTGATGAGCATGTGGCTGATGCCACCTTACTCTTTTTGAAATAGGGTCGCTAATCAAATGCAATGCTTGTCATTCTGGCTAGCTAGCTGGCGCTGGGTTTCCCAGTGAGGGGATGTGTAGCAGTCAGCCTGCATGGTTGCTGATAAATCACCAGCAAATGGCTTAAAGAACAAGGGGTTTATTTTCTTTTATGATTGTCTGGTTACAGCTTGTCACTCCAGCTTGACAGGAGAGCTCACACCAACACCAGAGCTGAGGGAACTGGCCACACCATCTCTACATAACAGCTGAGAGAGAGATGACCCGTACTTGCCAGACCATCATATCTGGCCAAGTATACACAAGGATGTCCACTTTCTGAATCACCTCTCTGTATTTTATTCCAAGGCCTAGTCCCACCCACCATGGGCTGAGCTTCCCATCAGCTAGAGAATTTCCTGCAGATTTGCTATGGGCTTAACTCAACCAGTAATTCTCTACAAATGTGCCCAAAGCTCAAACCTTCAACTCTAAAGTTGACACCTGTGCCTAAATGTGACAGATTTATGGGAAAATATCCCCATAAAACAAAAAGGAAGTTGTCCCAGTGTCACGACATAATCCATTCCACTGTTCTGACAAAGTCACCATCGGAAGAAAATGGCTTCAAGGAAGTCCATTTTCCTAGATAAGTCATGGCATGTTTTGTCTTTCTTTGAAATGCTATTTGGCGTTGTGTGTATCTGTTGCTTAATATTTAGTGAAATCATTAACAGCTTTGGGATATCCCTCAGCTTTGATTAAATTAAACAGAGATGAAAAATTTAATATAGACTCCTGAATGGCCTGGATTTCTTAAGCTGGCTACAAAACAAATTTTGTTACATGTGTGATTATTATAAAGCTTAAAAAACAAAATCTATGCTGAATCTCATGAAGCCCGTAAAAGCCACTTATATAAGGAACCTGACCCTTTTAATAAAGAAAATGTTTCTCACATCTACAATTTTAGCTATGTGTGCTTGAGAATTTTAGAAACATGGCAACCATTGTGCACTGAACAAAGATTCACCTTCCACTAGAGTTGTGTGTCTCTGTTTCTCATCGCCGACTCCTTCACCCACCTGGTTCAGGATCCCTGGATTCCCTGTCCTGGTCCCAACTCAGTCCGGTCCATGGCAGTCCAGGCCAGAATCTATAACATGGGAACAAATTGAATTTCACACAGAAACTGTGGCCTGGCTACAACCCAGATAAGAATGGACTGGTAGGCAACTCTTTCCTGCTATGTTCTAATATGGTGTTCTTTCCCAAAGTCATGGTTGGTTAACCTGGTGAAAACAACCCATTAATCATAGCCCAGGAGTTCTGGCTCAGTTATGCTTTGTATGTATGTTCTGCGGGTTTCATGAATGAATACTGTTCTGCCTCCCAGCACTGCCCTCTGAGACCCCGAACTTGGAGGGTGGTCCTGGTGCACCAGCCTGCTTCTTCCAATAAAGACTTTCAAACATCACCTGAATTGAGCCTGTGGTCTGAATTGTGTGATACCTGACCCCTCAACTTTCTGGGGGCTCATCTGGGATCCACATTTCAAGTCCATGCTCTCTGGGTCTCCTGACAGAGGCAACCTGTGAAACTCCTGCCTTCCTGTCGAAAGACATCGAGCCACTGTCTTTTTATGGAGAAGACTTCTGTTTGCGCCTATTCACACTCTTGGAAAGCTAGACACAGCATTATATTTAGAGTCTGAAGACTCTCAGAGACACTTGCAAACCTCTCTGGCACCGTTTTGCATTGGCAATGGACAGTCTGCTTCAGATTCTGTTTTTGAATATTTTCTCTACGCCATCTCCCCTGTGCCTGCATTCTGTGATTTGTCTATGTCTATGACTCTTTGTGGTTTACTTTGCCTTTGTGACTCAAATCATGGGACAGAATAATTGTAAGGGCTTGACTCCTCTTGAATTAATCAAAATTCACTTTGAGGACTTCAAAAAGAAGGCTTTCTGGAGCCCAGATCTATCCTGGAAACCTTCTCACTTTCTGTTCTCTCAACTGGTCAAGTTATGGTACTGACTGGCTCCCTGAGGCCTCCTTTGCCCTGCCTCTCATTTATTCCCTCCAGCCTAAGATCTTGGGCAGACGGGCATCTGCCCACCAGGACCAGATTCCTTACATCATTGCTTGGAGACTCCTTGTAGAGGAACCTCCTTCCTGGCTCAAAATGATTCTCCCTGCGTCCTTCCACCACCTCTCTTCTCCTCGTGGTCTCTTCACCTCCACAGGAGTCCTCTCCTCCTATTCTCTCCCAGCCTGAGGAGGAAACCCTCCAACTTACCGCCTCTGTCACAGACTTTATCTCCCTCTTCTTTCCCCCTCAGATCCTTTCTTTGGGCTCCTCATACCTGCTCAGGTTCTTTATATCAACCCCACAAATTTGAATAAGGTCAGTGAGGCAATCCAGGGAATAACTGAATCTTCCATAGCCTTCTTAGAGTGATTACAGGAAGCCTGTAGAACCTACATTCCCTGCTAGACCCTGAGGATACTGAGAACCTCAGGACCATTAATATAGCCTTTGTTTCCCAGTCAGTGCCTGATATCATAAAAAAGATGTAGAAATTACAGGATTTTGAAGACAAGACTCTTTGAGAATTAGTGGAGTTTGCAAGCAAAATTTTTAATAATCAAGATATCCTGGAGAATAGACAGGTTAAGACGATTGCTAGGGTCATAGTGGCAACCCCCAGCAGAATCAGCAAACTACCAGAGGAAAAGGGAGCCAAAATGCTCAACAGAAGAGGGATAAGAAAAGGACGCTTTACAGAAGGACTAATGTGCCTATTGCAAAGAGACAGGCCATTGGAACAATGAATGCTCTAAGAAAGAAAAGAAGAAGCGGGGCCAAGTCTTAAACCTGGAACACAACAACAGAAGACATCAGTACTGTCGTTTGTTCATGGAGCCCTGGGTAACTCTTCAAATGGGAGGAAACGGATCTTGTTCCTGGCAAATACAGATGTCCAAAATTGAGTTCTATCCAAAAACTCAGATCTCTTCAAGAAAGAAAAGATCTGCTAGTGGATCTGCTTCCTGCCTCTGGATGACAAGACATTAAATCGCATTAATGATCTCCTCTTTGCCACTAAAAACGCAACAGATTGCTACGGGGTGACAGAAGCACTGCTGGAGACTCTAAAACATCTTAGATATCACATTTTTGGTAAAATGGTACAACTCTGCAGGAGGAAAGCTACGTACTTGGGCTACATCCTACAGGAAAGGTAAGCAACCCTGCATCCCAAGAATAGAGGCCATTACACAGATCCCACCACATTTCTATGAAAATAGATATGACATTTTCTCAGAACTGTGGGACACTGCAGGTCATGAATTCCTAACTTTGCAATCATAGCTAAGCCTCTATACAAGTCCACCAAAAACAGGATCATGAATTCCAAAGGGGAACTTAAGAAAGAGGTTTTTGACTCTCTAAAGACTGCCCTGACATCAGCCCTGCCTCGGCCCTTCCAGATATAATAAACCCTTCCAGTTCTTTGTGGATGAAAAGAGAGACATAGCCAAAGTATCCTAACTCAGAGACTGGGGCCATGTCAAAAGCCTGTGGCCTATCTGTCTAAGCAATTAGACCCAGTGGCTGCTGGTAGACCTACTTGCCTGAGAGCCATTGCAGTCAATGTCCTGTTAACTAAACACTCTGAAAAATTGAAACTGGGTACTACTGGTCACAGCTCTACACCCAGTAGAGACTCTACTGAGGATACCCCCCTGTCAGATGATTGTCTAACACCTCACATTAGTCAGTACTAGGCTTTGTTGTTGGACCACCCCTCATAAGGTTTCATCAGACCGCAGCCCTCAAACCTGCCCCTGCTAAATGAAGGAGATGAGAGAAATGTGGTCCTTCATGACTGCTCTGAGGTCATTGCTGCGATTCATAGCCTCAGTGATGTTCCATGGAATCAGCCAGAACTGATGCTCTTTTTGGATGGAAGCAGTTTTGTGTGTGACAGAACCAAGGTATGCAGAGGCTGCCATGACAACCAACAACCAGGTCCTATGGGCTGAATTACCACTGGAGAACTTGGCCCAGCAGGCAGAAATGAGAGCACTCACTAAGGCCTTGGAGCTGGTACGAGACTAGACAATATACACATGGACTGCAGATTTGCCTATGCTACTGCACATGTACATGGGGCTATTTATAAAGAAAGAGGACTCACAACTTTCAAAGTTATGATTTACCTGTCTAAGACAAAGCAACAAAGAAAATGAGAAGGACTAAGTGTATATACCATTTTGGTACATAGCAAATCTCACGCAAAATTTACAAAGGATACATAAGAAGGCTCTACTATTTTGCTCTATTCTCATAAAAGTCATCAAAAATTACTCTCGGTATGGTGAATTTTTATTCAAAGAGCAATGTAAAATTCAATTTTTCTAAAACATAAATATCTCTTTTATTTTAAAAAGGAAGTTTTTTAAAAAATAAAAGTTTATTATTAAAAAAAGAAAAAGACTATTGACCTCATTGCTCTGCACAGTACACAGAGTCACCCCCTGTTTCACGGGATATAAGGGATTAGGTAGCACAATAAACTTGACTTGGTTTTTCAGTTTTACTAAGATCCCCTCTGGACCCAGCTTGATTTAATTCTTGCTGGTACCCATCCAGGTTTTGAGATTTCAGGTATGCCTGCTGTATAATTCATTTATGATAAGTCTCTCTGCATAAAAATTCAGACGTGTGAAAAACTAGGAAGATGAAAAGACAATTGAAATGTAATATGGCCCAGCCCCTTTGTCCCTCCCACCTGCCTGCCTGCCCTACAGGAACAGGACTCGCATGGTCCTCCATCCCAGGTGAGTTCCACTAGCCCCCAGGTTGCACTTGTCCCAGCTCCTCCACCACCAGCCTGAGCAACACCCAGCTGCCTCGGTTTACCTAGGCCACGCCCCAGGTCCCAACACCTTTCTTCCTCCCGCCCACCTGCCCGCCTGACAGGGACAGAACTTGCTCATGGACCTCCATCCATGGAGCTTGGAGAGGCCACTAAGCCAAGTCCTAGGTCCCAGGTGAAGAGCTCTGCCATCTCCATCAGCCCCTCTATCCCTCCAGCCCACCGGGGACCCTCACTTATGGTCCACGGAGGACACACTGCTACTCAGAATTCAAGAGTCCAAAGAGCTCGAGCAAAGCTCTAGGGGACAAAGGCCATACATCTGAAGTCCTCTAAAATCATCCTATCATATGGGAGAGATTCTACACTTCCAGACCAAAGATAAGTAAACCCCCCTGTATTGTTTTGTTTTTTTACCATCCTGCTCTTTCAACTAGTAATCACTATTGATTAGCTTTTCCATATAGCCACCCCCAAAACATATCCAACTTCAGGGATTATACCACTCACCTTCACATATCAGCAAGGTACTAAATTGTAAAAGTGCACTACCATATTAATATTCACCCCCTGTCCCTAAACCTGACTTAACTGATGTACTAACAGTCTAATAGCCTCATCTAGGAAATAACAATAACAGACAAACGTACCCAACTCCAAGGCAAACACTAGTAATAACTGCCCGAGAGTAGTAATACCAACTAAATCAGTTCAGTCAAAAACACATAGAAACTGAAAGGTCTTAAGAGACAAAACAACAATGCCCAAGTCAAAGTGCAGATCCATGAGAAACAAAACCCAAGAAGACAAATCTCCCACCAAAAGAATTAACCCCATAATGATGGATTCCAACCAGAACAAATTCACAGATAATAACCAAGAAAGCCAGACCCAAGATAACGACTTTCAATGTATGATCATTACCATGATCAATACTATGAAAGAGAAACCCGGGAGGAGTTAAACAACCACATCAACCACTTTGAACACGAACACAACAGACACTTGGAGGAGTTGAGAAAAAAAGTTCAAGAAACAACAATAGACATAGAGCAGTTAAAACAGTCTCAGGCAGAGTTTAAAATTGAACTAAAAGACAAGTTATCTTCAACCCAAAACTCAACAGAGAGTCTTAGCAGAACTAACGAAGCAAAAATAGAATTTCAGATCTTGAAGACAAAGTGAGAGAATGAAGCAGCTCAATGGAAGAGGTTGTTAATGCCAAAAAGATACTTGAAAGGAATATTGAAGAGATATGGGACACCCTGAAGAAGTCTAACATGGGCATTCATGGAATACCGGAGCAAGAATCCCAAAATACCATACCCGAGGAATTTTTCAAATAATCATTAATGAAAACTTTCGTCATCTAAAGAATGAGAGACCCATCCAAATACAAGAGGCACTCCGCACCCCAAACAGATATGACCAAAATAGAAACTCAACACAAAATAATAGTTAAAACACTCCACATTCAAGACAAAGAAATGGTGCTGAGAGCTTCAAGGGAAAAAACAAGTCACTTTTAAAGGTAAACCTATGAAAATAAAAAATGACTTCTCAATGGAAACAGTAAAAGCAAAAAGCTTGGAGAGACATACTTCAACTATTGAATGAGCAAAAATGTCAACCCAGGCTGATACACCCAGCAAAACTATCTGTCATGATCCAGGGAGAAAGAAAAGTTTTCCAGCACAAAGACAACTTGAAGGCTTACATGTCTACCAAACCTGGCCTTCAAAAAATGCTAGAAATGATACCCATGACTGAAGAAAAAAAGAAGCGTATCCAGGAGGATAGAAGGGAAGTATTATACCACCAAAACCTAAATGTCA
Organism: Typhlomys cinereus; assembly: GCA_023101885.1. Lineage (NCBI taxonomy): Eukaryota > Metazoa > Chordata > Mammalia > Rodentia > Platacanthomyidae > Typhlomys > Typhlomys cinereus. Next base: position 18,483 of record JALPQD010000399.1, read on the forward strand.
AACAATACACTTACAGAAGCCATTAAGCATAAAAAATGTCCAGAATTAAAAATAATTTCTCCATTATAACATTAAACGTCAATAGTATTAACTTACTGATCAAGAGATACAGATTACAAACTTGGATTAAAACCCACAACCCATCAATCTGCTGCCTTCAGGAAACTCATCTCACCACAAAAGATAAGCACATCCTAAAAATAAAAGGCTGGTCCAAAATGCTGCAAGCTACTGGAACCAGGAAATAGGCAGGGGTAGCCATTATGCTTTGGAAAAGTGGACTTCAAACCAAAAAAATCATAAGAGACACAGATGGATACTACATTTAGTCACAGGTATAATTCACCAGGAAGACTTCACAATACTGAACATATATGCACCTAATACTGGCCCCTCCACATTCATTAAGCAAACCCTACAGCGTCTAAAGCGAGAAATCAACCCCAAACGATAATTCTTGGGGATTTCAACACTGCCCTCTCAACGTGGGTAGATCAACAGGTCAAAAGCTTAACAGAGACACTTTGGAACTTAATCAAACCCTTAAAGAAATGGACCTTCAGCTCTCTATCAAATCTTTCATCCACGCACCAAAGAATACACATTTTTCTCAGCAGCACAGGGAACTTTCTCCAAAATAGATCACATACTGGGCCACAAAATGAATCTCTACATACATAGGAAAGTAGAAATTCTACCCTGTACCCAATCAGAACACCACAACACAAAGCTTGACATCCACAACACAATAAACAACAGAAAATACACTAACTCCTGGAAACACACTATGATGCTGAATGTGAATTGGATTCAGGAAGAAATTGAAAAGGAAATTCAAGATTTCCTGAAAGTGAACGATAATGAAAATACAACTTGTGAAAATCTTTGGGACACAATGAATGCTGTCCTAAGAGGTAAGTTCATAGCTCTTAATGCCTATAAAAAATGGAGACATTACAAATAAATAACTTAACAATCAGCTTAAAGCTTTAGAGATACTAGAGCAATCCAATCCCAAAAGCAGTAGAAGAGAGGAGATTAGCAAAATCAGGGGAGAAATATCCAAAATTGAGATTAGGAAAATGATACAGAGAATCAACCTGTCAAAAAGCTGGTTTTTTGAAAAAATCAATAAGATTGATACACCCCTAGCTAAATTAACCAAAAGCAAGAGAGAAAAAACACAAATTCACAGAATTAGAAATGAAAATGGAGTTATCACTGTGGATACCTAAGGAATTCAGAGTATTATAACGTCCTATTTCAAAAACTTATACTCTGTGAACTTTGACAACACAAAAGAAATGGATGAATTCCTAAGTAAGCACAACTTACCGAAATTGAATCAGGAAGTTGGGAATTATTTAAATAGTCCTATAACAAATGAGGAAATCGATGAAGTAATCCTGAATCTTCCCACCAAGAAATATGCTGGACCAGATGGATTCAGCACAGAGTTCTACCAGATTTTAAGGAGCTAAACACCAATATTCCTTAAACTGCTCCATCGAGTAGCAAAGGAAGGAAGACTACCAGATTCTTTCTACGAAGCTAATATCGTCTTAATCCCAAAACCTAATAAAGATACATTTAAAAAAGAAAACTATAGGCCAATCTCTTTGACGAACACAGATGCAAAAATTCTCAACAAAGTCTTAGCAAATCAGATTCAAAAACATATCAAAAAAATCATTCACGGGGATCAAGTTGGCTTTATCTCAGGTACACAAGGTTGGTTCAACATATGCAAATCTATAAATGTATTTCACCATATAAACCACTCCACAGTCCAAGACCACATGATATAATCGATAAATGCAGAAGAAGCTTTTGACAAGATCTACCAGCCTTCTATGATCAAAACTGTAGAGACAGTTGGAATGGAAGGAACCTTTGTCAATATAATAAAAGATTATGCAACAAGCCCACAGCAAGGATTATACTCTATGGGGAAAAAATTGAAGTGTTCCTGCTTTGATCAGGAACTAGACAAGGCTACCCACTCTAGGCACTTCTATTCATTATTGTACTTGAAGTCTTAGCTGAAGCCATAAGACAAGAAAGGAAGATAAAAGGGATTCAAATCGGCAAGGAAGAAGTCAGAGTTATCTCTTTGCTGATGACATGATCTTATACCTGAGTAATCCCAAAAACTCCACCAGGAAACTCCTGGAACTAATATAGAAGTTCAGCAGGGTGGCAGCATACAAAATAAACATACGAAAATCAGTGGCCTTCCTATATGCCCAGAATGAAAGAAGTGAAAAAGCCCTGAGAGAAACAATCACATTTACTATAGGCCCTGCAAAAATGAAATACCTTGGTATAAACCTAACCAAGGAAGTAAGAGACCTTTACAATGAAAGCTTTAAAACTCTAAAGAAAGAAATTGCAGAAGACACTAGAAGGTTGAAAGACCTCCCATGTTCCTGGATTGGCAGAAGCCACATCATAAAAATGACCATCCTACCAAAGGCAATATACAGATTCAATGCTTTACCAATGAAAATCCCAAAGAAATTCTTTAAAAAAGTTGACGAAACAATGTCAACATTCACATGGAGGCACAAAAGACCCAGGATAGCAAAAACAACCCTGAGTAACAAAAACACTGTTGGAGGTTTCACCATACCAAACCTTAGTCTATATAACAAATCCATAGTTGTAAAAATAGCCTGTTACTGGATCCAAAATAAACACAGAGATCAATGGATAAGGGTTGAAGACCCAGATATAAGCCCACACAACTACAGCCATTTGATCTTTGACAAACGGGTCCAAAACATCCAATGGAAAAAGAACAGCACCTTCAGCAAATGGTGCTGGCAAAACTGGATGTCCACATGCAGAAGATTAAAACTGGACCCATACTTGTCACCGTGTACAAGACTTCATTCCAAATGGATTAAGGACCTCCATATAAGGCCAGAGACTATAAAAATCTTAGTTGAAAGGGTAGGGAACTCCTCGAGCTGATTGGACTAGGCCAACATTTCTAATCAGAAATCCAATAGCACATTCAATATAACCAACACTCAACAGATGGGATCTTATGAAATTAAAGAGCTTCTGTTCACATAAGAAGACTGTAATGAGCACAAAGGCAGCCCACAGAATGGGAGAAAATCTTCACTATCCTCACATCTGATAGAGCTCTATTATAAAGAGTGCACAAAGAACTTAGAAAACTAAACACCAAGGAAACAAATGGGCTAATTAAAAAATGGGCCTTGGCAGATAAAAAGTAACCATTTTCCAAATGGGTGATTGACCCCTCCCTCACTGAGGTTTCTTACTTTTATTACATCTACCCTTGAATGTGCTCTTATAACACGACTCCAGTTTAACAGCTTTTTGTCTCTGGCCAGGGGGGGACATACAATGCCCATCAGGATGGAGTGAAGGGCATTGCAGGAGCAGCAAAACTGCAAAAGAAAATCAACAAACCACAATCCAGAACTTCAGAGACTCTATATCAACCACCTAGAACTAGGCCAGACTAATCTCTCCCCATCCTGAAGCTCAGGGACATTTGCGGAAGAGGGTGTGGTAAGATTGTAAGAGCACAAGGATGGGAGGAGCAATGATTTGCAAAATACTCCTCACAAGTTAGGGCTGAAGCAATCATAATTGGACTTTACATGCCCTGCGCATTGTCCAACACACTATTGACCTCACAAAGTCTAGCATCTGCTAAAGGCATCAAGATCCTTGGAGGCAAGGGATTGACAGCCACAGTAGTGCTCCTATGCTTAAGGGGAACTCGGGAAAGGGTTCAGGGAAAGGCCACTGGGTCCTTGTACGTCATCGGAGAGGAAGGCCCAGAGGAGAGTCAGGCATGCACAATAAAGGACTCTCTGGGAATTGGGGGGGGGAGGCACTGGCGGATGGGAAGGGAGAAGTGGGGGGGGGAACGGGGGGGGGAAGAGGAGGAGGGAGGGAACTGGTGTACCTATTAAGTTTGTATGAGCAGAAATAATAATAATAAATATATAAAAATGGGCCTTGGAACTTAAAAGAAACTTTACCGGGGATGAAATTAAAATGTCTTACAAATATCATAAAAAATGTCTGCATCCTTAGCCATCGGGGAAATGCAAATCAAAACTTCCCTGAGATATCATCTCACCTCCAGTCAGGATGGCAAAATCCACAATACAAACTATTGGGCCCACCCAGAGATAACGGTCTGGGAGGGAGTGAGCAGGGCAGAGCTTACACGTGGGACCAAAGATGGCGCTGGGAGCTAGTGTCCTAGGCTAACCCTGATCACATTACAGAGAGTCCTAATTGGCTTATAGGAGCCAACATAGATTTATGTTTAGTCTGACCTATGCAGAGTATGTGCTATACTGACCATCAAGGTAAGTGGCTGGTGTTTCGCGCACTTGGATTCTTTGTGTATATAGCTGATTTGTTACTCCCAATAAACTGAGATCTTGCTTTGACAAACTCCCCTTCTTGCGGAGTCTCTGGAGGTTGAGGTGGAGGTGGGCGGTCAGGTCGGTACAGCCAGGAGCTGTGGTTTGAGTGAGTGAATGAGTGAGTGACAGAGTGTCGCCTTGACAGACTCCCTGCTGTGTCCGGAGTCCCCTGGATTTGGGCAGGGGTAAAGGGCCTGCAGAATATTCGCCTTTCTCTGCCAGGCGGCCTGGAGATGTCCTGACGGCCTGGAGCCATCGCAGTGTGTGCCTGGGAGAATCGGCCCAGCGGCCTGGAGCCATCCTGAAGGCCTGGAGTCTTCCTAGTGTGCCTGGGAGATTTTTTCCCACTTCCTTCATCCTTCTTTTCCCCCCTTCTTTTCCCCTTTCGCCTCATCTTTCTATTCTAAGACCAAAAGAACAAGACTAACTTTGCGAGTCAGGGTATGTGTTATTCCTGGGCTAGAGGACGTTGGTGACAATTTCCAGTGTGGGTGGATCTGAGGTTCTGAAGGATGCTGAATATTTCCAGTTCGCTTTTCTATCAACATCAAAGACTCTCTTGTCGCATCTGCCCCAACGCTGCCTCGGTCTCATGCTTATTATATAATAAGCTCTCAACCCACAGATCTTTCACAGAGGTTTTCTTTCATACATTTATGTTTATAGTCAACTAGAGGCAAGGCATTTTTGGTAACTACTCATGCCAGAAATGCACAAGAGCTTTCAATGTGTGTTGGCATATTGCATTTAATCCTCAGAATGTGTCCTGAAGGGGCATGAATCCCAGTCCTGAGAGCCAGGCCTCATGTCTCCCAGCCATACACTTCAGGGGGTTTCTCACCACACAACGGTTGAGACTTGACTTTGTAGACTGGCCATACCCAGATGGCAAAATCCTCCTCAGGTGTGAAAGATTTGCAGAGTGGGGCTTCCGGGGCTGTGGTGGATGTTAGAATTATTACCATGCTTCTGGAGTCTTCCAAGGCCACTGCTTTCAAGTAAACAGTCACTTACCCAACAAGGTTCTGTTACTTTTACTTATCACAAAATCAGTAAAGTTATTATTTTCGTTGTCATTATATTATGTAGACATTGTGACTCACAGGCTGAGGAGATGATTTAGGGGTTAAAGTCTTTGTCTTGCAACCAAAAGGACCTGAATTCAGATTCCTAGATACCACGTAAAAATGCTGTGCAGATAAGGAAGTGGCCTGTAACTTTGATGGAGCATGGGAAACCCCAGGGCAAAACTGTAAGGAGTAGAGTAATCCAGGATGATTCCCAATGTTATCCTTGGGCCTCCACAGGCACACATACTCAAGCGCACTCTTGTAAGCATGCATGTGCATATACATGCAAGGAAAGAAGAAAAAAAGAAAGAAAGAAAGAAGAGAGAGGAGGAAGAAGGGGAAAAGAAGGAAGGAGAGAAGAGAAGAGGGCGCCCGCCAGCCGACTCCCCCCGAAACACCTCCGACCGCAAAGACCCCCGAAGAGAAAAGATGGGCTGGAGAGGTGGCTCAGGGGTTAAGCCTCTGCCTGCAGGAGGAAGGTCCTGAATTCCGATCCCAGATCCCACGTATAGACGCCGGCGGAAGCGAGGCGGCCTGCTCTCTGGTCCTGGTAGGCGGAGCCTGTGAATCCCGGGGCAGAAGGAGGTGAGGCGTCCATTGGGTTCCCGATTTGTCCGGGTTCTACACACACACAGCCAACATCCGCCGTCCGCACTATCCACCACCACCCACGCCCCACATATGACTTATAAATTAAAAAGAGAAAGAATTGCATCAAACACTTTTTTTTCTCTATACTACCAGCCCCTTTAGATTTTCTGAATAAACATAAATCCGCTAGAGTCGTTAGTACAAATACGTGATTATAGAATAAGTCATAAGATACTGGGAAAAGCCTAAAATAGCTGGCCAGATTTGGCATAGAGAAATAAAATAATGTGAAGCAGAGAACTTGACGATGCAAACGTCTAATGCCCCTTCTGGAATCTTGCTTCTGAGGTCCTGTTTGAACTAGTGTTTATTCTCATGTAAGGAGAAACTGTTGACTGACAAAGAACTGAAAGACAATTGTGTGTGGAGAACATTCACCTTAGCAGAGATCTTATAGCCCTGATAAGGTTTCAAAGGAAATTAAAGAACCATACCTTCAACTAGTGGAATATCAAGAAGAGCCACCTGAGCAAAAGCTTTTCTCCTTTAGGGCTGGGGTGTGACTCGTCTCAGTAGGGCACCTGGCTAACATGTATGAGGTCCTGAATTCAATCCTCTACCTGAGTTCACTCCCCAGCTCAATGAACAATCGATTATTCTCCTTAATATCCTTTAAGCCCTCATTTTACAATTCATTAAGCTGGCTTGCTAGTTACACATTGACCTATACTCATCAGGAACCCCTTTCTCTAAGGACATAGCTTTCTTGAAAGTCCAAAGATGAATCTGTGCTTCCTTAAACAAGATCCTAATTTTAATCTGAGAGATTATTAAAAAATTAACATTCCATTCCAATGATGTTGGCTTTTCCTGTAGATTCATTTGGGTTGATTGCACGGGGTTGCTAACTGCATGCTACCACAGGATGAAAGACATTGTGGGCTGTCCTGTGTCTGCAGTAATTATAAACTACGGCGCGGCGCTGTTGCAATAGCCTTGCAAGAAACTGCAAGGTGGGGAGGTCCTCCTATGCTGGAGCCAGTTCAGGCTGGTTTGTGAGATCTGATTGGGGGCATTTCCTTCCCATTCAGGTTCAGGGATTTTTTGTGTTGGTGATTTGAAGTTAGTATGCAGTAAAGTGGGAGGATAGAATTTGGCAAACAATATAAAACGAGTTAATGTATTTCAGTTATGCCTCCTTGAGGAAGAAGCACACACCTTATTCATCAGGACTTACTCATCATCCTTTCAGCACATTCTAATGTCTTACCTCCAGAAGATACTGAATTGCAGTCAAAATAAAGACCTGCATCCATGAGCAAAAATCTAAGGGCATTCCAGGCACTCCAGATATAACAGAGACCAAAGGCAAGCCCAGTCCTCGGACTCAACTCAGGGTTGTTTCAACTTGGTGGTAGAGCCAGATTACATGAAGAATATAAAATCCAGCCAGTTATAAGCAGAGAGAGAGAGAGAGAGAGAGAGAGAGAGAGAGAGAGAGAGAGAGAGATTGGAGTGTGTAAAGGAGGCTTTGGCTTTGGGAAGAAGTCTTTTCTGAAACAGGGACTATTGCTGGAATTTAGAGGGCACAGCAGGGTTAGAAGTTCCCTGACCTTGGTAGAACTCAGTAGGTGCTCAGCGAAGGTGAATGATGGGTACATTGGATTCTGCTTGCACACTGGAGTCTCCGCTGAGCTGTCATAGCAATTTCCTGGAAAACACAGGCTTCTTCAGATTTGAAAAGCGTCTGAGTCCGGGAGGACATCTGGAGATTCTTTTTGAGCCCTCTAAGGTCTCTTCCGAATGTTGGCTTTGGAGACCGTTAGCACCTGCTCACTGGAAGGCCTCCAGCTCTGCGTGAGATCATGTGATAGGAGAGTCGTGGCCTTTAGCTACGACACCAACCACACAAGTAGCTGTGGTTTGCCTAGTTAAGGGGAAAAAAAACTTCAGCAGCTCAGAACCTGGCAGGCGCTGGAGCTACGGCATCGTCTGCTTTCATGTCTGGATCTTTGTTCCCGTGTGTGTTGTGACTCATGCTCCATCTTGTCCCTTTGCCATACAGTTTGCAAAGGGAAAATTTTCTCAGTAATAAAAGGAACAGAAACATAGGATCATGCTTACAGTAGTGGAACGTAGGTCTTGAAAGCAATATCAGTACATTCTGCTTAGAGCCGCAAAACAGAACTCTAGCATGTATTAAAGGTACTTCTTTGTGGGTGATAGGGATGAGGTTGGGGGTGTAGCAAGGAACAAGTGGTGTGGACAAGACACGAATGTGCTTCTCCAAGAGCTGCTATGGATACAGAAGTTGGGATCTGATGTGGGAGAACCAAGCAGCCTCAAACAGAAGGTGGAGAGCACACCCGGGTGGGGTTCGTCATTTCTCAAGCTAGGGAATTGCGGGTTCAGTGGGGAGAGAGTGGACGGGGTGGTTGGCGGTGGGGAGAGGGGTGGAGGTGGGATCGGTTGGGATGGCGGGAGGTGCGTATGATGTAAGGGGGGAAGGTCCCTAGGTAGAGTGGGAGGAGCAAGGCCAAGGCAAGAGACTCCAGCACAGCTCTGGGTGTCTGCAAGTACGCAAATCGGGATGGTTGCAGGGCCCAGGACAATACGAAACCATCAGGGTGTTGACCCCGGAAAGTCAGCATGTGAGCACCGATGTGCAGGACGAGGATGCCTGAGAGGGGGGGGCAGAGGATTAACAGCTAACAACAAATAGTGGGGGGGTTTCCTATACTAAAGGGACCACAATAAAGAGGCTCGTGAGGAAAGGGTGTGCCACTGAAGTCCTGGGTGACGCCTGGGTCATCCAGGGAGAGGAGACCCATCCCAGGTAGGGGAGTCTGGGGGACGAGGCCAATCAAAGGGGAGCCCATAGGATGTGGGGGGTGGGGTGGGCACGGAAGAAGGAGGAAAGGGAGAAGGAAGGGGAAAAGGGATGAGGGAGCAGGGAATCAGGGAGGTGGGAGGGAGGGAGGAGACCGGTACGCTATTAATTTTGTA